>CM031080.1:26035286-26051554 GCA_018257905.1 Gillenia trifoliata
ATTCCTCGAGTATTGCAGTAATCTTGGAATGGAGAGGCAACTGACTAATCCCTATTCACCTCAGCAGAATGGAGTTGCTGAAAGAAGAAACAGAACGATTGGGGAGATGGCGAGATCGATGCTTTCTGAAAAGAAGATCCCCATCAAGTTTTGGGCAGAAGCAGTTGGGACTGCAGTATATCTGCAGAATAGATGTCATACCACTGCAGTCAATGGTAAAACACTATTTGAAGCCTTCACAGGAAGAAAACCAGGTGTGAAGCACTTGAGAGTGTTCGGAAGCATATGATACAGGCACGTTCCATCGAATCTAAGACAGAAGCTTGACGACAAGGCAAGCAAGGGAATTTTTATGGGATACGGTAGCTGTGAGAAGGGCTACAGAATCTTTAATCTCCAAACTGAGAGGATCATACTCTCGAGAAGTGTAGTATTTGATCAGAACAAGTCCTGGAATTGGGAGAGCTAGAAAGATGAAATTATTCTCATGCCTCTCACTCTTGAGAATGAGGTTTCTGCAACGACTGGAACTGAAGAACCCGCTCATGAAGCTCATGGGATCAACTCTTCGAATCCCACTCAATCAGTCGCAGAAAGTGAACATGTGTCTGGAAACAACAGTCAAGGTTCAACATCAAGCAGTACTCCAGTAAAGCTCAAGAACTTGGAGGACATTTATGCAAGATGTCATATGACCATCATTGAACCCGAGACCTACCATGAAGCTATAGAAGACATAGCATGGAAAGAAGCAATGAATGCTGAGATCGAGACGATCGAGAAGAATGGAACTTGGGAGCTTGTGGATAGACCTACTGACAAACCTGTCATAGGTGTTAAATGGGTGTTCAAGACCAAGTTGAACCTGGATGGAACAATGCAAAAGCACAAGGCAAGACTAGTGGCAAAAGGATATGTCCAGAAACCAGGTATTGATTACAATGAAACCTTTGCGCCAGTGGCAAGGTTAGATACAATCAAGACTCTGATTGCATTAGCAGCTCAGAAGGGTTGGAAGTTGTTTCAACTTGATGTGAAATCTGCCTTCTTGAATGGAGTACTTAAGGAGGAGGTTTACACTGAGCAGCCAGAAGGCTTTGAAGTTAAAAATGCAAGCCGCAAGGTTTACAAGCTGAAGAAAGCTCTGTATGGTCTAAAGCAAGCACCCAGAGCATGGTACAGCGAGATTGACAATTATCTCACTAATTGCAATTTCAAGAGAAGCACAAGTGAAGCCACCATGTACACCCGAACCGATGAAGAAGGAAAGCTGATCATTGTCTCTATATATGTTGATGACATTGTGTACACTGGGAGCAGCAATACTTTGCTAAGTGAATTCAAAAGAGACATGATGCTGAAGTATGAGATGACTGATTTAGGACTCTTACATCATTTCTTGGGAATGGGAGTTCTACAATCGGATAAAGGTGTGTTTATACATCAGAGCAAATATGCAAAGTCTCTACTTGTGAAGTTTGGTCTGGAGGATTGCAAGTTAGTAGCAATTCCTCTACCTACTGGTGAGAAACTGAAGAAGGTTGATGGAAGCGAGCTGGCAGATGAAGCTTTGTATAGAAAGATTGTTGGTAGCCTGTTGTATCTAACTGCAACCAGGCCTGATATTATGTATGCAGCCAGTCTGTTATCAAGATTTATGCATGGCCCGACGAAGAAACACATGGGCGTAGCTAAGAGGGTTCTCAGATACGTTCAGGGTACTCTCAGCTATGGCATTGAGTTCACAAGAGATAAAGATGTTGTGTTGATTGGATTTTGTGACTCAGATTGGGGCGGCAGTGAAGACGACAGCAGAAGCACATCTGGATATGCATTCAGTTTTGGAAGTGGCACATTTTCATGGGCCTCAGTCAAGCAAAACACAGTTGCATTGTCAACTGCAGAAGCTGAGTATGTATCAGCAGCCGAAGCAACAGCTCAAGCTATTTGGCTAAGATTTGCACTGGATGATTTCGGTGAAATGCAACCAGAGGCAACACCATTGTTTTGCGACAACATGTCTGCAATATCAATGGTCAGAAATCCAGTTTTTCATCAGAAGACCAGGCACATAAATAGGAAATATCATTTTATCAGAGAAGCATTGCAGCAAGGATCCATTGATGTAAAGTACTGTTGAAGTAAAGAACAGTTGGCGGATATATTCACGAAGGCATTGCCCAAGGAGCGTTTTAATTATTTAAGAATGAAGTTAGGTGTGAAGCCAGTAAGCAGCTTAGGAGAGGCTGTTGAGAATTAAGCTGCCTACTAGCTTAGTTCCAAACCTGCAGATGGAGTTGAAGGATGCAACCCGATGAAAGTTAGGGAGCAACCTGATGGAAGCCAGGGAGCAACCCGATGGAATCCAGTAAGTAATCCGATGGAGTCAGAGCATCCCGATACTTCCGATGGAGTCAGAGCATCCCGATACTTTACAAATGAAGCAAGAAGTTAAGATTTGACGTTTGCTAGTTTTAGTATAGCGTGCAACGGCTAGTTTGTTTAGTCGTTTGTTTTCCATCTGCTTTAATCAGATACAGCTGTTTTGTCTACAGTTGTATGACTGTAAGTTTTGTCTTATTCTTCACGTGACCTGCATGGACAGAGGCATGCATGCTCCTCTGTGTAGGTTCATTAATGCTTGCAGATGTAATACAGATATATCTCTGCAATTGTTATCTTTTGTAATACACAAGAATCAATCAAAGAAATACAGACTCTTGCTCCTCTCAAATCCTCTCTGAATATACATTCGCTGAAAATACTTTTGAAAGCTCAAAGTTTTATCAACCAAACAATATATGCCTGGTACCATTTTCTACAAGTAGGTGCCGCCAACTATAAGAAGAAACTTCAAGAGATTTTATCATATCCCGGAAATGCAAATTTGTCAGCAGGAATAGGGTTGCAGGCCACTTTGGTTCTGGTCAGCCAAACCTTGCTTACATGAGATCTGCTATAGACATGTTAGGTGCAACAGGACTGCCAATATGGCTTACAGAAGTTGATGTGGCAAAAGACCCCAGGTTAATGTTTATTGTGATTTATTTCTATATGTTTTGGTGAGAAGAATGAGGGAGAAGAAGATTGGATTTTCTGGGAAAGAGAGAATTCAAGTTCAATGTCTCTTCTTTCAATTTTCATCACGCACAGAGTGTGTGTTTGTTACCATTACATAAGGAAAGAGAGAGAACACTCTCTCTTACATCAAAACATCACAGCCATTCATTCTATCTCTATTTACAAGATAATGACACCTGGCATTCACAGCCTTTCTACTATGAGCCTCACACTTGGCATATTTAACTCAAGTGCATTCACCATTAACAATAAGGCTTAACACACTAATTTAAATCAGATCACAAGTTTATAAGTCAACACCCCAATTAGGTATTCAATTTTATTTCAAAGCAATAAACAACTGAGACATATGTGCAAATAGAACCGGATACAAAATTTTAATAAAAAATAGAACCCGCGGGCACACTAAATGTACAATAACCCATCTTTAAACCATGGTTTAGGGCCATTTTATTATAGGTTTAGTGTCTCTTCATTTCTACTCTTGATTAAAAATTGTAACCGGTTCTATTTGTGCGTATTTTCCCAAAAAAATTGGTTTGACATTTCCAATTGCAAAAGTTTTACACTTGTTTAATTTGTTTGCAGGCTCAATATCTGGAAAAGATATTAAGGGAGAGATATTATCATCCTGCTGTTAAAGGGATCATCATGTTTTTAGGTCCATTGTCAACTGGTTTTAATGTCTCCACCCTTGCAGATCAGAACTTCAAAAATTCTCCATTGGGAGATGTTGTGGATAAGCTGATTGCTAAGTGGAAGTCTGGGATTGAAGAAATCAGAGCAGATGATTAAGGATTTGTAGATGTTTCTGTTTACACTAAAAATATTCACTAGACGAGAACCTGGTTATGGTAATGGATTGGACCTCAGGGAAAAGGACCTAACCTGGTTCAGTAAATAAAATTAAAAAAAAAAGAAAGCCTACAGTTTCTCTCTCCACCACCAGCATTAAATGGAAAAGCACTTAGTATTTTGGAGGGAAATATTTTATAGGTAAAAACTCTCTCAGTGGAAGGAGATCTAGGCTGATCAGAGATATTATCAATTACTTTCCAGACCAGGCCTTACCTTGGAAAGTATTCAAACGGTCACATATGCAACTTGATAGCTACTATGTAGGCTCCAAATGGTCTATATAAACAAAGGAATAGTTCAAGCACAAGGACACTCAAACAACCAAAAAACATAACTCTTAAGTTAAGAAGACAACCTATTGAGGAAATCCGTCAACACTTCAACCCTCTTTCAGCCTACAGATCATTTAGTTTTATTTCAAAAGGGTAAAACTCTCTATCTGTGATCATCTCATTCACACTACTTGTGTAGTTTGTGACTTTGAGATCAAGGATTAGAATTCTAGGATCATACCTCCTAAAATCTTTAAGGAATAGTGAATTAGCTCTGCAACCAAATCCCTTTCACTTGGTAGTATTGATTTACCAATCTTAGGCCAGCGTGCCTTTGATTATTTCCCTTTACAAGGAAGCAGCATCAGGATCATCCCGATGGATCTATATCCAATCCAATGAGAGTTTTACCAATTACACCTGACCCTTATATGTAGGATTGTTATACTTTTATCTATATAAAGTCTTTCAATATCAGTCTTTATTTTCTGTCTTTACTTATCAGTCTTTATTTTCTGTCTTTCAATATCAGTCTTTATTTTCTGTCTTTATTTATTAGTCTTTACTTTCTGTCTTTCAATACTAGTCTTTACTTTTCTCATGAATGTGAAAGCGTGGGGTGTTTTGTCTATAACCAGTTTATATCAAACCCCATCTTAGCAGTCCCTGGTATAAGCATCGAGAGACAATTAAAAGTTCTTAACAAGCAAGACAATTTAAAAGAACCTAACAAAGAGGCTATCCGATAAGCCCCAATCCTTTGCGAGGAAGTTATACTACTTGTGGCGCAAGTATCTAATATGTATATAACATATAATCTAATCTAATCGTAATTGCATCATTCTATTGGCAGGAGCCAATAATGGCACGCCTGACAATACAACAACACATAAAGGCCTCACAAAAGATCCTTCCAAGGGATACAAGTGAAGCTTGCTAAAAATCTAACTTGAAGCAAGACAGTGCTACCCTACAGTTAGCCAACCAAGTGTTCCGTACCCACGTACTCATATACGCCAGAACAGTTTCCTTGTTCCATGAAGATTATGAGATTACTGCAGAAGACCGCATCACCAATTCCACAGCTTCTTTGAGCCTTAGGGTCACACAAACTGAACCACAGGAAATTGTTCGTATTGATACCTGGAACATCATCAGAATGTATAATGAATACATATAGAGGAGATTTCATTTTTGTAATTTATGATTGTCTAGAGAGCAACATCTTTACTTCAACATTAATCGATTCTGAATTTTTTTTATTAATTTACAAATTAATTATGTGCAGTACTCTTAACTCTTTATGTCGATCTTCTTTCTTATACATCTAATTTATGTCGATCTTCTTCTTATACTCTTTCAAAAGTTTAAGATATGTTGATACTCAATTCCATGAAATTAAGCCAGGATGATCCAAATAACCTCTATAAGAGTCCAAAGAGAAGGTATCAAACAATAATTTTAAAGAACAAGTACACTAGCTAGAATATATAAAAGTTAACAAACCTTAGCACTCTAAAATTGGTTTATGTAATGCCTCCTAGTCAGACTTTCTACAAGTTCAAATGGGTTACGAATTAAACAAAATACAAAAAAATGTTGTCTTCAAAACATCATAAACATAGAATTCTGCCTAAAAACATCATGTCACTGTGATGGTGAATTTGTTCCATGTAAGTCTTTCCTCCGGAAAGCATGACGTATAATACAATACTTGTTGGCTTAATGGCTTACGCATTGGGATCGAGCAATTGTATAATATGTTATAGACAGACAGAATATAATGTCATTTGCCAGCATAGGCCAAGTGAAGGTAGCAATTAAAGTTGCCTATGCCTTCAATTTGGCAATGGCCGCCAAACAAACCTTACTACGCACTCACATCAAATATGAATTTGATATTTGAATCCGTCATCAAATCCATTTAACATGGGCTCAAATAACAAATCCATATCTAGTGTGGGCGACTAGGCAACGTTGATTACTCCGCCCACGGAACCAAAGCTATCAATTTAAAGCACGTTTAGATATCACTAATGATGGTTTCATTGCTTTATATATATACAAACTACATATTCAGTACATGCAGCATGTGCAATGCTTAAGCTAAGATTAAAAAAAACACAAAAAAAAAAAAAAAGGCAGAGACAGCAACTTTCATGGCCTAGCTCCTTGTGGCTATGAAGCACGACACTGTAGCCATGATAATGGTGAGTGCAATAAGGCTCACATCGTCAAAAATGGCCGCGAAACGCATTTCTTGCAGCTCCCAAATCGTCGAAGCACAGAGACTCAGCCCCTCGAAAACCATAAGCAAAATAGCCATCCCCTTCTGGTATCACCACAAACACATGCAATGGCATTACAAGTACTACTAGAACTGAATTCTGAACATTAGACAGAAGAAAATAAAACGAAAAAAGACCTAGCAGCTATCTCATCCCTAATGTTGACATAGTAGTGAAGGAACTCTATATATACATATATATATATATATATATATATGTAGAGAGAGAGAGAGAGAGAGAGCTAGCCTAGTGTGTCACAGAATTCTACAATAATTTCTTGGAGTTTTGCTCATAACACAGGTTTTCAGCTGCTTCTAGGATGCTTCCTACTTCTATTTTCTGTGATATAAGATCCACACCAGGATGGGCCCTAGGAAATCACACTTTTCGTCAACTACCAATGATTTTCTGCATGTAATTTCTTGGCTCTATATATATACACAAGTGTAACAGCAACTGGGCAGTAGATGTTGCCATGTTTCTGTTCAGTTTTGTACAGAAAGGATTGAACTCTCCTTTTACATGCATTGTCGACTTGTGGTTTGGTTTGATCCAAAAGATTTCTGGTTAATTATCTGCTGCCTAAAAGTACTTATGTTAAGTAACTAGCTCGAAAGGAAACTTCCGAGATTGAATTTTGCGAACAATTTATTTTGGGTTTTATCAAATTTTCCCTAAACGTTTGGACTATATTTTGTACAAAAAAGGCAGCCTCAGATGTCTCCATGAAGTATACCTAATACCTAATACCCCCATCATAAACAAAAGCCAAAGAAAGAAACTGAAGGCTAAACATCTTTTTTTTCTTCTCCCATAATGTGATATCTAAACTACGTACTAATTTATAGGAGGTTCATACTCGGTTGCGAGAGATGAACATATATACTGTATTGATCAACTGATATAATCCACATATGTGACACATGATCTATTTTAAGGTATTGTTCGCGAGCCTTTTGCAGGGAGCAGACTAGGAGCACACGGGTCGGCCCGTCCGCTGGTCCGAGCCTTTTTATTGGCGTTTCTGCTCCAACAGGCTTTACTCCTATCCCTTTGGAGGGATGCTCGTGAGACCTTCTGTTGTATGGTTGTTGTCAGGCGTGCCACTATTGGCTTCTGCCAATAGAAAGATGTAATATGTATTAAGTACTTGCGCCACAAGTAATATAACTTCCGTTCATCGGATTGGGCGACTTAATTAGATAAGTGCAGTTAGGTTCTTTTTATTGCCTTGCTTGTTAAGGACTTTATTCTCTCTCGATGTTTATACCAGAGATTGCTTGAGATAGGATTTTGTTATAAACTGGTTATAACCAAAATGCCCCACGCTTGTGCATACACAAAGGTAAAGACGATAATTAAAGACGGAATGTAAAGACTGTAATTGAAGTGCTTGAAGGTAAAAACTCATAAGTAAAGAACAGTAAGTAAGAGCTGATAACGAAAGACTTTAAGTAAAAAGATCAATGTTATTACATTTTAAGTTCATCACAGACTGAACAAACGTCCATCGGGTTGGTTTTTGTTCCATCGGGATAGTTTTCTATTCTATCGGGATGGTTTTAAGGCTAGTTCCTTAAGGGAGATGATCAAAGACTCTCTGGCCTAAGATTCTCAATCGATACTATCACCGGTTTGGCTGGATAGCAGAGCTAAATTCACTACTCCTCAGGGGAGTTAGGATATATGATCCTAGGTTGCTGGTCTTTGGCTTCTCGAAGTCGCTGGCTACACAAGTAGTGCGAATGAGAAAGCAGCAGATAAAGACGAAGTCTGTATCTGGGAAAGGCTTTGAGGGGTTTCCTCAGAGGTTTCTTTCTGAACTAGAGAGTTCTGTTTTTAGTTTGGTTGAGTGTCGTTGTCTTTGAATCCTTTCCTCGTTTATATAGACCAGCAGGGAGCCCATGTCATCGCCGTCACTTCTCTCTACTTTTGAAGACTTAGTGAGGAAAGGCTTAATCCGAAAAGCATAAGTAACGCCTCTGATCAGCCTACTCCCACTGAGAAAAGGTTCTTTATTCGTAGTCTGGTTCCCTCCAATTTGCCCAGTGCTTTGCATTAAATGATGTTCAGACTTCTTTCCTTTCTATTCACTAGCCTGGGTTGGGCCCTTTCTTTCTTAGGCCCAACCCATTACCAAACTTTAAGTCATGGCCCAAAGTTCATATAGACAACTGGGTGCTTTATGTGACTGCTGTCACCTCGCTCAAAAACCGTCACTTGGAGACTTTAGCCGTTCTCTGAAGATCTGATTTGCTTTCCCATATTGCAGAGATCTTTGCAATGAATGCTCTAGTGGGAGTAGGTGCAGGCATTGAATGCTCTAGTGGGGGCTAGACGCACCCTTTTATCCTTCATTACTTACTGAACTGGGCTGGGCCCTTCTCCTTATGCTCAGCCCATTTGCCTGCAACTCCATTCTAGCCTAGTAGGTATTTTTCGGTGTAAACAGGTATATATTTTTGGTCGATGAATAATTCCCAATACTATATAAACTACATATTCAACTAATATATTACATTCTTCTTGATGGGCTAGACTTGTTCACATTTATAAATGTGTACACTAGACAATCTTGTTAGGATATTTTCAATGGCCGCAAATACCTATAGCAATAAATAGGTCCAGATTAGATTTTGGGAGTAGGCTACAGTGCTCGCAAGCATTGAATGCTCACACCGATCTTACCATTAAAAGGAGGGAGGAGGGAGGAGACAGGGGGGAAATGAGGGTGAGATCAGTGTGAGCATTCAATGCTTGCGAGCACTGTAGCCAGTCCCTAGATTTTGAGTCTAAAACACGAGAGAAAAGACAAGGCTGCAGCCGCGTGACTCCCTCCAACACCATCTCAAAATCCGGAAAAATAAAAACCCAAACATTTGGGTTGCTCCATATGGGAGCAAAATACATATTAATTAATGTCTCCTATTAGCCTTTTACGCACCACCAATTTTGGACTGAAAATTTGAATTTGGGTCAAGATTTTGAGTTTATAATTAGTGATCGCCTTTTATAACTTGTATATAATCGAATAGTCGAAATGATTTAAGGCTCATTTTTTTTTTTCAACTTTCTCACATAATGTCAGACCCATAATGTTATGTGATTCAGGCAAGAATCGTCAAGAAAAAAGTTTAGCTTCATAATGTCTCCTTTGATGTGACGACCCGTCCCTAATTTTATTGTATTTTATTTTTTGAACGTGTGAATTGACCAAAATGCCCATGAACGGGCTAAGTGAAAGTCCTATGTGGACGTTTGAACTTTTTTTGAATTTTCACTTCTTACTTGTTATATTCTTGTAGTACCCGTCACTACGAACGCGTGAGCGCGAACAGGACATAATTCTGACGTGTAACGGAAACGTTACGTACTTTTAAATTATTTATTTCCTATTTTGCGAGTGTTGTGTTACGTGCCACAAAGGAACCCCTTTTCCCCAGCTTAATTTGGAAACCCAAAACTCTCTTTTCCCTCAGACTTCTCCTTCTCTCTCTCCCTCATTTTTCATCTTCTTCTTCCCGTAGAAACACACCTACAGACAAATAGTGGCCACGCCACTTTCTTCTAATCAAGCCTAACCAATTGCCCAAACTCCCAGATGTTTAATGGAAATTGCACACAGAAGAACTGAATCATCCCGGCGATATTCTCACCAATCCAGACCTAGGTAAGGTTTCTACACCATTAGCTTCCTCTTGTTGAGTAGATAAATTTTCATACCATTAGCTTAGACCGAGGCTTTTAGGCCAATTTTAGGCAATTTCCGACCACTTTTCAAACCCCAAATAGGTACAATCTTGTTCTCCTTTTCTCTAGCTTCATTTTGACATGTAGATCGTGTAAAATGGTTAAGAAATGAACAAGTTACGAAGGTTTGAAAATTTTTCAGAAACCGGCGAGTTCAGACAGCGGCAGACAACAGCGCCGTCAACTGGCCTGAACCTGGTCCAAATCGGGTAGTGACGTTAGCAAGCCGGTTCAGACCCTGTCTAGACAGGGAATATTCTCAAGTATATTCCTTTAACGCCGCGTGCTATGCGTGTGGGACACTTTTTTTCGACTTTCGTCGACATGAGGCAACTAGTGACGACGTGTACTTCCTAGGGGCAATACGTATGGTATTTTTTGGAGTGTTTCGGACCTCCAAATTGAGCAAACAAGGGATAAGTGTCATTTATTAGTTTAATTAGTAACTTTTATGAGTTTAATTATTAATATAATGATATCTCATATAGGTGAGACTTGCCACGAAGAGTACAGAGGTCAGGCATGGAGAGGCGGCTACGACCCAACTACGTATCAATGAGTGGACTTTGTTTTGAGAAACTTATATTATTAATATTAGTTTCCACTATGATTTTGCGAACTATTTTCTATCATGTCATGCTTTTACTTACAAGTTTAAGTATTAAGTATATTATGTTGAGATTTGTGAAATTGTGATAGCATGATCATATGTATTTTTATTTGCTCATCATACATGCATTCACCCGGTGTTTAGAACTGGTCCAGGTCAGGACCAGCCTTCACGTGTATGTTCAAATCCTCACTGTTATGCTCACCTTAGATCCATTGTAGGTGTCAGCCTGTACTAGTTTGCATTAGACAGCTAGGACTCGTATGTGACGCAATTAATGCCAGCTTCACATGATCGTAGTACTGAGCATATATCTATTACACCCAGCTTATTCCATGTAGCTACTTTCTACATGGGCTTGTGTGTCTGCATATGTTCATGAATATATTATATTATATTGAGATAACTGTGTTTACCTGTATCTTTGGCAGTTGTGCCTTTATATTGTTTTGACAATTTTCATACTATACGTAGTATGACAATTTTCATATTATACGTAATATGCTTTTGGAAAACTGTATAGGTTTTTCAGAGAGGGGTCACTTATGTTAAGAAAAACAAATGTTTTTAAAATAATTATTTTTGTCCACTCTCATTTTCTGTTTTGCACCCCTCCAGGTTTTAGGGGCTGAACTAGTGGCAAGTGAAGATTGCACTGGTGGTTCTGACATCCTCTGCAGATGATGTATGAATATATTTTCTTGCCAATTGCATTATACCTATCCTTATCATGATGAAATTATTCTTACATTACTGCACTCTAGCTATGCTCTAAGACCGGCTACTCTGTACTTTGAGCCTTGCACTGCGCACTCTATTTTGAATTTAACTTCAAAGTAGACTTTAGTTTTAATTTATTTGTACTTTTACACTACACTTACATTGTGGCTTTCATCATCTCTCCAAGGATGTCGACCAGCATTTCTCAACTTGATATTGACACGTGAATATCCAGATCGGAATGTGTCATTTGAATTTATAAAAAAAAAAATCATTAGGAATATACCAACATTGCTCTTTGAATTATGGATGCAATAATTAACAAGAACATAGTGAATTTTGTCCATTGTCCACTACAAGCATGGGTAAACATGTCAAAGTTGAATTGCGCATGTTCCATATGCTTAAGCTCAACTCAACCTTAAAGCATCTCTTAAAACAATCATTTACTCTATTTTAAAGAGTCCAACTCAAAAAAATTGATCTTCAAGAGATGTTGTAAAAGATTTTTTATTGTAGCAAAATAAAGAGTCACTCTTCAAATTTATAGTATTCATTTGTTAACTATTAAAAAAATAATAAAACTCAAAAGTGGATATTTGAAAAAAGAGAAAAGGAAGAGAGAGAATAATGTTTTAAAAAATGAGTGGATTGGGTTTGAATTGTTAATAATAAAATGTTCAAAGTTTGTTAAAATCAAAGTTCTAAAAAACGCTAAACGCTAGTTGAACGGCGAGTCTAGCGCCCAAGGGCCTAAGCAAGACCTCGGCAGATTTAAGTAAATTTATTATATAACATATAAATAAGTGCCTGTGTACGCTTTAAAAAAATAATTATACTTGGAAACTTTAACTTGGTTACATTTGATTTAAATATGAAATATATTTACTTTTACTGGCAACTAAATAGTAAGCCTTGTCCTTTTGGTCAATAGTTATAATTTTTTCTATTAAAAAGTATGAAATCTTTTTGAAAATTCATCATTATTATTCACCCCCGCCTCACGTTCTTACCGTTTCATTTTTACTTTCTTCTCTCTCTCTTCTCTCTCTCCATTTTCTAACTGTATGCCAAACTTCACTCCAGCAACCGCCATCACTCTATTTCTCCCATCACTAACCACATCTGCTTTCCTTCACACCAGTCAGTTGCCAGAACCATTTTTTACTTTAAAATCTAGAGTCCAGCGGAGGTATCCATCCTCATCGGCTCCATAAATGGTAAGAATCTAATCTCACCTATGCCTTTACATCGTCAGACCTGATGTCAACGCCTCAAAATGGACTATGTGGCTCTACATCTGTCCATGCATGGAACCGCCTACCATCGCCTAGGCTGCCTAGTCCCTACCTGATTTTCCTCCTCGTTTTGACTTAAATCTCATCGGTCCTTTACCGGCCAACGCTTAGGTCGCTTTTTAGAATAGTGGTTAAAATCGAGAATTGTTAAAAATAAAAAATTAAACTAATTTTTTTACACTATTTCCTAGCAAAACTTGTAAAATTTTAAAGTAACTCTTGAATATGATTCATAAATTTGCCACATAGACAACCCAACAACCCTATCAAAATAAAATACCACTGCCACCACTTCATCTATTTTATATTATATTGTTTCTTATAATGCCAGCCCAAAAATTAAAAGAAGTTTTTTTTGGTCTAAGAAAAAGCCTAAAGAAAAAAATGGAAACACATAACTAACCAAGGGCCCAACATATGTAATTACATAACAAAGCACAAAAGACCAGACACACTGAAAAGAACAAAAAAAAAAAGGAAAACTAATAGAAAGAACATAAAAATTTTGAATTTTAACCAAAAACACCTTAATAACTTTCTTTAATAAAAAGAATTTAAAATTTAATAAAAAAGACAAAAGTTTAAATATATTTTTTTTTTTTAAAACCCAAAAAATTTTGTCTCGTCTCCCACCCCTAGCGCGTCCCAACCACCACCCATCTACCCCACATCTCTCCCTCTCTTTCTCTATCTCACACGTTTTTTTGTCCTTTTTTTGGTTTTTTTTAGTCAATCTCTCTCTACTCTTTCACATATCCCCTCATCAACCCTCTCTTTAATCTTTCCTCCCTACTCCCATCAACTCTCTTTCTCTCTCCTTTCTCTTCTCACCTCATATATAATATATTGCATTTTTTTTATTTCTTTTTTTTCAAGTGTTTTTTGGCAACTTTCAATTGTAATTCTACCAAACTAAATCCAAGAAAAGCATTGCTTTTTTTCTTTTTTTGTGTTTAGGGTTTTAAGTATCACCGTTTCTAGAAAACAATAACACTTTCTAGAAACAATAACACTATTTTGAGAAACGGTAACATTATTTTGAAAAACAAATACACTATTTTGAAAAACAGAGACACTATTTCTAGAAACGGTGACACTATTTCGAGAAATGGTGGCACTATTTCTAAAAGCTGTAATACTTTTTCTAGAAACAGTGACACTGTTTCTAAAAACAGTGACACTGTTTCTAAAAACAGTGATATTGTTTCGAGAAAAACAATTTAATAAATTGTACTATTTCTTTTTTAATAAAAAAAAAAATAAGTGTTTTTCATGAATAAAATTTTATAAAGTAACTTTCATTAAAAATTTGTTGATAACAATTTCGAGATATAGTGACACTATGTCTAAAAATGGTGGCACTATTTCTAGAAATGGTGATACTATTTATAGAAATGGTGATACTATTTCAAGAAACAGTGACACTATTTCGAAATACGATGACACTATTTTGAGATACAATAACACTATTTCTAGAACAGTGACACTATTTCGAAAAAAAAATGACACTATATCTAGATATGATGACACTATTTCTAAAAATAGTGACACTATTTCGAGAAATGGTAACACTGTTTCTAGAAATAGTGACACTGTTTCTAGAAATAGTGACACTGTTTCTAGAAATAGTGACACTGTTTCTAGAAATAGTGACACTGTTTCTAGAAATGGTGACACTGTTTCTAAAAATGGTGACACTGTTTCGAGAAACGATGATACTATTTCGAGAAACGGTGACACTATTTCGAAAAAACGGTGACACTATTTCGAGAAACGGTGACACTATTTCGAGAAACGGTAACACTATTTCTAGAAACAATGACATTATTTCAAGAAAAATAATTTAAGAAATTGCACTATTTTAAAAAAAATAACAAACAATTAAGTGTTTTTCATGAATAAAATTTCATGAAAATCAACTTAAGAAAGAGAGAGCGGGGGTTGGGAAGGGTGAAATGGGAGAGAAGAGAGAGAATCGGGTAAAGAGCATAGAGGAGAAGGAGATAGTTTATTAATATATTCTAATTTAAACTATAAAATGACTTTGTTGAATTTTGGTATAAATAATGTTATTATATCTTGAAAGAAAAAAAATATATAATAATACAAAAAATAAATTGTTACTTTATTTAGTAAGTGCCAAATCTAATATAAATATTAAATAATTCCACGAATTGACACAAATTGGCATGTAGACTAGTGGTGAAAGGTTTAGATGCATAGCTCACTTAGTCTCAAGTTCGAATCCCAATGCTAGGTGCCTTTTTTTTTTTTGGCGCGCGTGGGCTCATGCATGGGTTGCGCGCGTGGCCACATGCATGGGTTTTGGTGGTTTGCGAATCTGAGCTTGTTTTTGTGGCTTGTTTTGTTAAACTTTTGTCCTTTTAATTAAAATTCTAGCTCTTTTTATTAAATAAAGTTATTGAGGTGCTTTTGATTAAAAAAAAAATTTAAAAAGTCTTTTTCATTAAAGCTCCCAAAAAAAAACCCCAAATTAGTACAAATCCTAACCTTACAACAAAATAACATGAAGAACCAACAGCCGCTGCTACAAAGCTCCACACAACCACGACAGCCACAAGAATGTTTATGCAAAAAGAGATCCAGAGAGACCAATAGGTAAGAATGGGGGCGAAACTACAACATACTCATTTGGTCAAATACTGGATCCAAAAGGATTGTTAAATCCCAAAACCTAGCTGTTCGCGAGCCTTTCGCAGGGGGCGGGCTAGGAGCATACGGGTCGGTCCGTCTACCGGTCTGAGCCTTTCTATTGGCGTTTCTGCTCCAACAAGCTTCACTCCTATCCCTTCGGAGGGATGTTCGCGAACCCTTTTGTTGTATGGTTATTGTCAGGCGTGCCACTATTGGCTTCTGCCAATAGAAAGATGTAATATATATTAAATACTTGCGCCACAAGTAATATAACTTCCGTTCATCGGATTGGGCGACTTAATTAGATAAGTGCAATTAGGTTCTTTTTATTGCCTTGCCTATTAAGGACTTTATTCTCTCTCGATGTTTATATCAGAGATTGCTTGACATAGGATTTTGTCATAAACTGGTTATAACAAAAATGCCCCACGCTCGCGCATGCATAAAGGTAAAGACAATAATTAAAGACTGAATGTAAATACTGTAATTGAAGTGCTTGAAAGTAAAAACTCGTAAGTAAAGAGCGATAAGTAAGAGCTGATAACGAAAGACTTTAAGTAAAAAGATCAATATTATTACATTTTAAGTTCGTCACAGACTGAACAAATGCCCATCGGGTTGATTTTTGTTCCATCGGGATAGTTTTCTAATCTATCGGGATGCTTTTAAGGCTAGTTCCTTAAGGGAGGTGATCAAAGACTCTCTGGCCTATGATTCTCAATCGATACTATCACCG